>OV838941.1:7847500-7852500 GCA_929442735.1 Watsonalla binaria
TCAGACCTCTTGTCTGTCCTGTATTGCCGGCACTCGCCAGCACCGTCGGTTTGCACGGCGTGTCGGGGCGCGGCCCGCAGCTTTTTACCGTCGCACCACAGCGGTCCGAATATTGTTGCGTTAAGCTTGGCCGGTTTCCCAAGAAACCGGCCACAGTTTTTTGCCATTTTGGTGCCGCTGTGGCTCGATTGAGCGGTGCCGCACCCTCGGTCCGCCGTCCCGGCGGTGCTGCCGAGTGCCTGCAATCTGTGCGCCTCAAGGGCGCCAAGCTCACCAGCCAGTTGGTGATCGGCCTGACTCCACGTGGTGTCCCTAGGAGTACGCGATACTGGCCCGAGCCAACGAGTCCCACTTGCGCCGAACTGGACACTCCTGACTGAACGCATTGTGGTCCGTCTTGTCCAGTTTGGCGCTGCTGCAGTTGCAGCATCGTGGGACTACGTTGGCCAGCCAGTCCGCGCACTCGGACTTCATGTGGGCTCCCCCGCAGTGGCTACACGCGACGGCCTTCTGCGTACAGAAGCGCCGCCCGTGCCCGTAACCGAGGCAGCGCGAGCATTGGACGAGCGGCGAATAGTCCGCCGCTCGGACCTTCTGCAGGTCTATGTGCACCGCGCCTGCCCCGGTCACTCTGTTCCAGACTGCGGGGGACACCCTCATGACCACGTGGCCGGCGTGGGGGTTCCTGGCTTTCCGCCGAAAGCGGACCTCCAGCCGGACGTCTTCCTCGTCGAGGCCCTGGAGTAGGTCCCGATTCTGGTTCCTCAGGGCGTTTACAACGTCTTCGTCGCTATTGTACGACATCACGTCCCTGAGGACCAGAAGGGGGTCCTTATTCCTAATGTCCTCGACGAGGAGCCGATCACCTGCGCCCTTGAGGCGCTCTTTTACCCTTTCCCTGTCCTCTTTTGAGGAGCATGCCACAATGACCTTTTGGTCTTTTGCCTTCCTTACCCTTTCGATCCTGACCCACCCGTCTTTGGCATTTACTGCCTTACGGACGTGGGTCAGGACCTCCTCTCCAGTTTCCTGCGTGTCCCTGGAGCTGACCACGACCGAGTGTAGCGGGGCCTGGGTCGGGACCACAGGTTTCGGTCCTGCCGCCGCTACACTCGCGTACGTGGTCTTCTCCAGGGCCACGCCATGCTTTCCCAACTCTGCTTTCAACTCCTCCATTTTCCGGGTGTTTTCCTGCATCATTGTGGCATGCTCCTCCAGGCGCTTCTCCAACTCTCCTGTCCCCCTCTCCCAAGGCTGCACCATCAGCGGCTGCCTTGGGGGCTCCCGTGCCTCTGCCTCCTTCCCCACTTCCACTACCTCTTCTTCTTTCCTATCTTTTGTTACTCCCCTCTCCTTTTTTCTCCCGGCCTCCGCTTCCTTCACAAGCTGATAGAGCCGCTCGACGGCCTGGGTAACCGCTTCCTTAATATCCGTCTTAAGGTTGCGCGAGTTACCCAGGTTCAGCTTTGCCTTATTTAAGCAAGCTCGTGCCTCGGCGACTCTATCAGCCTGTGCCGGTTTTTTAGACGGGCACTCGGTTGTCTCCGTCGGCGCACTGCTTTCCGGTGCCGCCTTCGGTCTGGACTTCCGAGTGACCGTCGTAGTGTTCAGGGGGGCCGGGGGGGCCGGGGGTGGGGATGGGGTTTTTTCCATGGTGGTCCTCTCGCCCTCCCACGCCTCGACGCTACGCCTTACCATGGCTCTCGAGGGCTCAACCTTTTCGGGAGTCGGGGAGAACGAGAGGCTCTTGCGTGCCCAAACGGTGGGGGCGATATACCTTTTAGGTGGGGTACACCTTCGTTTGGGAGGGCTGTGCCTTATCATTTTCGGGGGATTTAAATACCTACTACACACAGAACAAATTGACACGAAACGAATAAATTAAGACGACACAAAATAAATTATCACGACACAAAATAAATTAACAAGGAATTAAAATGATAAAATTAAATGCAGATGTATAATTAATAAGGACGGCTAAAATAAAATAACAATAATAAAAGTCAAATATAAAATGAGTCAATTGATTAAAAAACCGTTGTCTAATAAAATTAATTAAATAAATAATCCTCGTCAAGGTCCAAAAAGGATCCTTGTCCACTAAAATTAAAATAATAATTTGCTAAAAATTTGCTTATTATTGTTTAAAAAGACCGTCTGGAATTTCCAATTTAACTTAAAACTAACTATAAACTATCCTAGATTAGTGCCCAATAGGACGACTAACGAGTCACTTAAAACTAAGCCAACAGGGGCAACACAGACGTCAATAGGGACGCTGAAGTCTTAAAAAACTAGTGAAAAACGGTCAAAAAACCGTTTTCGTCAAATTAAAATTAAACGTCGAGTCCTAGAGTGTCCCAAAGTCCCCCAAAGGGTTTTGTCGACCGACAAGCGACTACTCCCAGCGAAAACCGCACCAAAATCGGTTGATTTTGGGGTTTTTGGTGTTGCGTGGGCGGACCGCGGTCACCTACCGGATCGAGACAGGGAGGGTGGGGGGGCGATTTTTCGCGTTTTTTGGGGTTTTTGAGCGCGCAAACCTTGTAGGGGGTTGCGGTAGGGTGTCCCGGATATAATGGGAGCGAAAAACGCGAAACTTTAAAACCAAAATAATTTAAAATGAATTTTTTAGAAAAAATTTGCTAAAAATCGGCCTTTATAATTTTGAAAACACTCTTTATTTTTCAGGTGCGGGGGCGGAGCGTCGCGGTATCTTCAGGGATGATATATAGGACCTATTCTCAACGCTACAAGCGGCCAAAAACACTCTGAAAAGAATTTTGAAATTTCAGTTGTGTCTGGTTAGGTTAGGTTAGGTTAGGTTAGGTTAGGTTAGGTTAGGTTTCGGAGGGTATCGCGGAGTTGCGTGAGACGTGTCTCCGCGCCCGACGCCGGTACACACGTGCCCGGAGAAGAAGGCGAGCCACAGCCGAAGAGTTGGGTGGAGCCTACGTGGCATACCGAGGCGCCACGAAGACGCTGCAGGCAGCAATTGCCAGCGCCAAGGCTCGGTCGTGGGATGAGCTCATCGGGGGACTGGAGAGGGATCCATGGGGCCGCCCGTACAAGATGGTACTGGGCAAGCTGCGCCCGTGGGTCCCTCCGTTGACGGAAACTCTGGACCCGGCATTCGTGGAGAGGGTAGTCGATACCCTCTTCCCCAGGGTCCAGAGCAGTCCCGCGCCCCCTCCTTCGGAACCGACCATCTGGTCCGAAGAGATGGGGGTGACGACCGATGAGCTAGACCGAGCCGTGAGGCGCCTCGGAGCCCGAAACACGGCACCAGGCCCCGACGGAATTCCTGGTCGGGCCTGGGTGTTGGCTCTACCCAACGGGCTGGGGGACAGGCTGCGGCGGCTGTTTAACGACTGCCTACGCTGCGGCGTGTTCCCCAGAGGCTGGAAAGTGGCTGGGTTGGTTCTCCTCCATAAGGATGGAAGACCCGCGGACTCTTCCTCCGCGTATCGTCCTCTCTGCCTACTAGATGAGGCGGGTAAGCTGCTCGAAAGAGTGTTGGCTGACCGCCTCAGTACGCACCTGACGAGCGTCGGGCCGGACCTGTCGGAAGACCAATTTGGCTTCCGACGCGCGCGGTCGACAGTGGACGCGATCATACGCGTCCGAACACTGTCGACGCAGGCTGTATCCCGGGGCGGAGTGGCGTTGGCTGTCAGTCTTGACATAGTCAACGCCTTCAACAGCCTGCCCTGGGATGCAATATGGGGGGCCCTGGTGTACCACCGCGTGCCCCCCTACCTGCAGCGCGTGGTCCGTGCCTACTTGCACGACAGGTGCGTGCAATATGTGGGCGGAGATGGGCGACTTCACCGGAGGAAGGTGTACTGCGGGGTCCCACAGGGATCGGTCCTAGGGCCACTCCTGTGGAACCTCGCGTACGATGCGGTCCTGCGGGTCGACCGCCCCGACGGCGTTAGCATCGTCTGCTATGCGGACGACACGCTGGTGCTAGCCGTCGGGGCGACATTCGAGGAGACCAACCGGCTCGCCGAGCTTGGCGTGGCATGCGTCGTGGAGAAAATCCACGAGCTGGGCCTTCGGGTAGCGCCCGAGAAGACCGAGGCGCTGTGGTTCCACAAACTCCCGAGGGGAAGGGAACCACCCAGCTCGTCGGTTCGCGTAGGTGACGTGGAGGTCCGGGTGGGACGGTACTTGAAGTACCTAGGTCTCACCCTGGACGGACGCTGGGGCTTCGAGGAGCACTTCAGCCGCATGGTCCCCCGGATCAAGAGGGTAGCGGGTGCATTGCACAGACTGCTGCCCAATCTCGGGGGGCCGAGTGAAGGAGTCCGCCGCCTCTATGCGGGGGTCGTGCGATCCGTGGCTCTCTACGGAGCACCCGTCTGGTCTTCCAGACTGGGTGTTAGGCGCTGCAGAACTATGTATAATAGTATGCAGCGTCCTATGGCCATCCGGGTCGCACGGGGGTACCGTACCCTATCCTTCGAGGCGGCCACTGTCCTGGCGCGGTTTCCGCCCCTGGACATCCTGGCGGAGATGGATGCTCGTGTTTACGACTGTCTCCGCCGGGCGGACGGAACCGCGCCTCCTAATGCGGCTGAAGTGCGCAGGCAGGAGCACCGACGTGCGCTCTTGGCGTGGCGTGAGCGGCTTTGTGAGCCGCAGAACGCCCGCCAACGCGCTGTCGGTGCAATTTTGCCGAGCCTCGGGCCCTGGCTAAAGAGGAAGGACCACGTCACCTTCCGGCTGACGCAGGTACTCACCGGACACGGGTGTTTCGGTGAGTACCTGAATCGGATCGGTCGCGAACCGACGGCGCAATGCCACCATTGCGGCAGTGACCGGGATTCCGCACAGCACACGCTGGAGCAGTGCCCAGCGTGGAGCTCGGAGCGTCGAGTCCTGGTCACCAGGATCGGGCAGGACCTCTCGCTGCCACGCGTAGTGACGGCTATGCTGGCAGACAGAGAGGCATGGAGGGCCGTAGTCTCCTTCTGCGAGACGGTAATGTCCCAGAA
>OV838941.1:7857500-7882691 GCA_929442735.1 Watsonalla binaria
TCAAGACGCCCGTTGGGCGGAGCTTTCGGACAATCCCGTACGCCTCCACAGCGTCGGGAAGGAACGTTTTGGTGACCCCGGCCGTATCACCGGCTTTATATCTCCGGTTCCACTCGTCAAGCGAGTGCTTACGCAGCTCTCGCTTGACGAATGAAACCGGGCACACTTCGTAGTCCGGCCTCTTTTTGGAGTGCAGGGCAGCTTCTTTGGCCAACTGGTCCGCTCGCTCGTTCCCTTCCAACCCCGCATGTGCTTTTATCCAGAACAGGGAGACTTCCCTGTTCTGGAGTGTAGTTTGGCGGATGTTATGCCTGGCTTCCACAGCCAGGGGGTGGAGGGAACGTGCGTTGACCACGGTTTCCAGGGCCGAACGCGAGTCGCTGAGGATCGCGCAGCGAGCCTCACCGCATCGGAGGATCAGCCTCGTGGCTTGGCATATGGCCAGGAGTTCCGCCTGGTAGACCGTGCAGTGCGGTGGCAGCTTAAGTTTGAGGGCTCGAGTCTCGACCCCACCTCTTCTCAAAGAGAGTGCGGCTCCGACCTTACCCTCGATCTTGCTGCCATCGGTGTATACTTGGACCGCGTGGTCGACGCGGTCCTGCACTTGTGTTTGGTCTGCCAGGCATTCGAACTCCAGGCACATATACTCTGCCGGATGCGGGGCTTCGGTGGGGGCAACTCTTCGCTCCACCTCCCGATCGCCTAGCACTGTCTGGGGAACTCCTCTCTTTGCCTCATACAGGGCGGCTGCCTCCTGTATTTTGAGGTCGAGAGGCAGTATCCCAGCCAGCACCAGTGCCGCGTTCAGGGAGACGGTGCGATAGGCCCCACACAACTTCTGCGCGAATCCTCGTTGGACTGCGTTCAGCTGCCTCTGCACTCCAAGTTTCTTGGTCGCCGACGACCAGGCGCTGGAGGCGTACGAGATCACTGGCTCCACCGTAGCCGTGTAAATGACACGGGTGACCTCTGGGTGGAGTCCCCAGCTGATCTTGGCGGCTCGGGACAACTGCTTATACGCGTTCAACGCCCGCCGACAGATGTTCGCGGTGTGGGCGTTGAACGTGAGCTTTTTGTCGATAGTGAGCCCCAAGATCTTGATCTCGTCGGACATGCCAATGTCGACCCCACCCATGCGCAGGAGTGGCGTGTCAAATTTCAGCTTCCGCGTCAGCAGCATAGCCTTAGTTTTGTGCGGCGCGAACTTCAGCTTGTTTTTGACACCCCACTCCCGAACATACTCGAGGGTGGCATTGGCACGTCTCTGGGCCTCCAGCGCCGTGTCATCGGCAAAGACGAGGACGACATCGTCGGCGTATGCCTGGCAATAGTCGCCTCGCTCCTGGAGTTCTCTCAGCAATGGGTCGAGAAGAAGGTTCCACAGGATTGGTCCGCCGATGGAGCCCTGTACGCAACCCTTGTGGGTGCTCTTGGCGTACTCCTCACCGGCGTACCTCACCTTCACGGAACGGTCCGAAAGATAGCTGTCAATGACACGCCTTAGATTCACCGGACACTTTTCCTCAGCCAGACGGACACGGATAGCAGGCCACCAGGCGCTATCGAAGGCTCCCTCTATGTCCAGCGACACCATGGTGACCAGCTTTTTATCGGCTAGGCCACCGCGGATGCGCCGCATTAGGTCATAGAGGGAGTCCTCGGTGCTCCTCTGGGGCATGAATCCGTACTGGCGAGTACTCATCCGGGGAATCAGGTGCCATTGCAGTCTTCGGACCACCATCTTCTCGAAGATCTTACCCATCACTGAGAGAAGTCCAATGGGCCGGTGTGCCTTGGAGTCACGGTAGTCGTCCTTGCCAGGCTTCCGCAGGACGACCACCGTGGCCTCTTTCCAGGCGCGTGGGAAGCAGGACAATTCGAGGCATTTGTTGAACAGGGCAAGGTGAAGTTCGGGGTCCTTAGAGATGACCTGGCTGCAGATGTCGGCAGTGAACCCGTCCGGCCCGGGGGCCTTCTTCTTTCCACCGCGGACTTCAGCTCGTGCAGCGTAAATGGCTGGTCTTGTTGCTCATCTTGAGCCAAGCCATTCACGTGCTCTGCTGTTGCTCTGGTCCGACGGTGGTCCGCATTGTCCTCGCTCACAAGGTCCTCCGGGTAAAAGGTCTCTGCCAACAATCTAGCGGACTCGGCCTGGGTCATCTCTATCCCGTCCTTCACTAGGGGCTGGTCCTCCTGCCTCGCGGCAGTTTTCCCCAGCACCCTATATATGCCCTGCCACACCCCTTCCTTGTCCTGCTTCCCACAGAACTCCTTCCAGCTTGCAACCTGGGAGTCCTTGGCTGCCGCTTCGTATTTTTCCTTGGCTTCCAGGTACTCTTCGACGACTTTGGCCCTTCGATCGGGCGCTGCACAACGGATCCTACGCTTTCTGGTGGCGACTTCTTTCTTCATCCTCGCGAGCTCGGAGGACCACCACGGCATGGTCAGCTTTTCGTTGACTTTCTTTTTGGGGATGCAGAGACCACAAGACTCTGTTATTAGGCCTAAATATGTTTCCAGAATTTTTTCTAAATTGTTAGTGCTATTTATGTTCTCTATCTCTTCCTTATTAATTTTTGACTCTTGCTTTAATCGGGCCAGTTCCTGATGGAACCGGTCCCAGTGGAACCGGTCCCAGTCTGCTTTTTTTGTATTGTAGAGTCTTGTGGTCCTCTGTATATGCATCCCCTTTGCCCTTTTCAGGTTCAACCTGAAAGTCATGCCGTTGTGGTCCGAGCTCGTTAGGCTTTCGTCCACTTTCCAGTCGTCCACCAGGTCGAGTAGGTCCGTCGTGCACGCCGTCACGTCTACGCAGCTTGTAAAGCGTCGCCCACCCCGCACCGTGTCGTACGTCGGGGTGTCGCCGTCGTTTAGCACCTGCAAGCCATGGTCCGCGAGAGCGCCTGCGAAGTCCTCGCCTCTGTGGTCGACTCGACCGCTACCCCACCAGTTGTTTTTTGCGTTAGCGTCGCCTCCTATCAGAATGAATCCAGGCCCGAGCTGGCTGACGATTTCGCCGAGATGCTCCAGGTATGGCCCTATCGGCTGGTCTGGCTCGAAGTAGTAGGAGACTACTGTGATCTCCCAGGCACTGGTACGGATCCTCACCACCACGATGTTGTTGGTGGTGAGTTTTGGGCACTGTATGACATCCAAGTCATGGTTGAGGACGGCGATTGCCGCCTTTACAGTGCCCTCCCCGTGTCCGGTGTTCTGGAAGATCCTAGCTCCCCTGTGACTCCTCATGCTTCGAGCTCCACCCACATAGGGCTCCTGGAGCAAGGCGACGTCCAGCTTTCTGGCGTCCATCTCCAGCAGAAGCTCGCACGTGGCGAGATTCTTCCGCTGGAGGTTGGCCTGGACCATTCTGATCGGCTTGTTGCTAGTGGGGTCCACCGTGGTGCCCTTAGCAGTACGCTACACTGGCTCTAGCCAATGCATCCCACTTGCGCCTCACTGGACACTCCGAGCTAAAAGCGTTATGCTCGGTCTGGTCCAGCTTGGCGCTGCCGCAATTGCAGCATCGTGGGGCTGCATTGGAGAGCCAGTCAGCGCACTGGGACTTAGTGTGGGCGCCCCCGCAATGGCTACACTTGACGACGGTCTCTTTGCAGAGCCGCCGCCCGTGCCCGTAGCCGAGGCACATGGAGCACTGCACGAGCGGAGAGTAGTCCTCCGCTTTGACCTTTTGTAGGTCGACGTGCAGCGCTCCGGCCTCAACTGCTCTAGTCCAAATTGCTGGGGACACCCGCATGACCACGTGCCCTGCATGTGGGTTTCGCGCCTTCCTTCTGAAACGGACCTCCATCCTAGTGTCCTCCCTTTTGATGCCTTCGAACAGGTCCCGGTTCTGATTCTGAAGGGCGTTTATGATGTCGTTGTCGCTGTTGTATGACAGCACGTCCTTCAGAATCAGAAGCGGGTCCTTGTTCCGGATCTCCTCCACAACGAGTCGACCCTTTGCCCCCTTCTGCAGGCGCTCCTTTAGCTTTTCTCTTTCTTCGGGGCTGCCGCAACCGACGATCACTTTCCGGTCCTTGGCTTTTCGGACTCTATCCACCTTCACCCAGCCATCCTTTGCATTTATGGCCTGGCGGATCTGGGTCAGGACTTCCTCCCCCGTCTCTTTCTCGTCCGTGGAGGTTACCACCACGGAGTGCAGCGCGGCTGGAGTCGGGACTCCCTTTTTGGGTCCTGCCGCAGCTACGCTCGCGTAGCTGGCCCTCTCCACGGACGAGGCAGAGACGCGCTCCATCAGGGTGAACAGCTTCTCCATCCTCTCGCTGTTCTCCCTGATGAGCTTGCCCTGTTCCTCAATTTTCCCCGCCAAGTCCAGGTCCTCCTTTCTTTTTTCCTGCGTCGGGGGCAGCAGCGTCTCCTCTTCGGCGACCCTCACCCCAGTCACGGCCTTCTCCTTTCCCTTTCCCCTGATACCCTCCTTCTCGCCTTCCGCCTCCTTGACGAGCTGGTAGAGCCGCTCGATTGCCTGGGTAACGTTCTCCTTTATATCGGTTTTCAGATTCCGGGAGTTACCCAGGTTTATCTTGGCTTTTGTTAAGCAGGCTTTTGCTTCGGCGACCCTACCAGCGTAAACCGGCTTCTCCGACGGGCTCCCGAAAACCTGCGTCGACGCACTTCCGCCCGGTGCCGTCTTCGTTTTTGGTTTCGGCGTGCCCGACGAAGCTGCCGGTACAGGGGCCAGGGCTGAGGACTTCTTTGCGGCTATATCCGCGAAGGTTGTGTTGAGAGGCTTGGGGAGCTTTTGCGCTGGGGCCGGAGCTGGGGCTGCGTCTGGTATGCACGCGGGGGCATTGGGGGTCATGTCGGCCGTTTGAGGAACGTTTTCTGCGTCGCGGAACTCCTCTGCTTCCAAATCCACATATAATCCGTCCAAGGACGTCTGGGAAGCGTGGCGCGTCATGTCCCGCTGTGTGGTGCTCATCCCGGCGTCCGTCCGCTTCGAATGAGCCCTCGATCACTTCTCTACGTTGGCCAATGGCAAAGTTGGTATTTTGCCCAAACGACTGGGTTAGGTTAGGTTAGGTTAGGTTAGGTTAGGTTAGGTTAGGTTAGGTTAGGTTAGGTTAGGTTAGGTTAGGTTAGGTTAGGTTAGGTTAGGTTAGGTTAGGTTAGGTTAGGTTAGGTTAGGTTAGGTTAGGTTAGGTTAGGTTAGGTTAGGTTAGGTTAGGTTAGGTTAGGTTAGGTTAGGTTAGGTTAGGTTAGGTTAGGTTAGGTTAGGTTAGGTTAGGTTAGGTTAGGTTAGGTTAGGTTAGGTTAGGTTAGGTTAGGTTAGGTTAGGTTAGGTTAGGTTAGGTTAGGTTAGGTTAGGTTAGGTTAGGTTAGGTTAGGTTAGGTTAGGTTAGGTTAGGTTAGGTTAGGTTAGGTTAGGTTAGGTTAGGTTAGGTTTTTTTTTTTTTTTTTTTTTTTTTTTTTTGACGCCCTGTAGGCGTCGCGAGCTCCCTCGGCCATAAGGCTGAGACTTTGTACATCCGCTTTTTTATTTTATTGCCACGCTGATTTTTGTGTGTATGTGTGTGTTGTGTTGTTTCCCTCATGTTGTTTTGTGTCCTCGTCTTCTATCCCTCTTTTTACCCTTTAACTACATATTTCAGACAGAGGTATTTCGTAGGCTCTGTTTGTTCTGACTGCTCCCAGCATTGTCCTCCCAGGGGGGCCCGGGACGACGGCTGCCCGTGGTAGTTTTAATCATAAAAGGGGTTGGGCCATTTATCATTATGGCCCAGTCTTTTTACTGCTCTAGGCAGCCGTCGCCCGGTAATCCCACCGAGGTGGCGAGCGCATTGGACAAACCTCTTGTCTGCTTTTTTTTTTTTCCAGCACTCGCCAGCACCGTCGGTTTGCACGGCGTATCGGGGCGCGGCCCGCAACTTTTTACCATCGCACCACAGCGGTCCGAATATTTTTGCGTTAAGCTTGGCCGGTTTCCCACGAAACCGGCCACAGTTTTTTGCCGTTTTGGTGCCGCTGTGGTTCGATTGAGCGGTGCCGCACCCTTGGTCCGCCGTCCCGGCGGTGCTGTCGAGTACCTGCAATCCATGCGCCTCGAGGGCGCCAAGCTTACCAGCCTGTTGGTGATCGGCCTGACTCCACGTGGTGCCCCTAGGAGTACGCGATACTGGCCCGAGCCAACGAGTCCTACTTTCGCCGAACTGGACACTCCCGACTAAACGCGTTGTGGTCGGTTTTGTCCAGCCCGGCGCTGCTGCAATTGCAGCAACGTGGGACAGCGTTGGCCAGCCAGTCCGCGCACTCCGACTTCATGTGGGCCCCCCCGCAGTGGCTACACGCGACGACCTTCTGCGTGCAGAAGCGCCGCCCGTGCCCGTAACCGAGGCAGCGCGAGCATTGGACGAGCGGCGAATAGTCCGCCGCTCGGACCTTCTGCAGGTCTATGTGCACCGCGCCTGCCCCGGTCACTCTGTTCCAGACTGCGGGGGACACCCTCATGACCACGTGGCCGGCGTGGGGGTTCCTGGCTTTCCGCCGAAAGCGGACCTCCAGCCGGACGTCTTCCTCGTCGAGGCCGTCGAACAGTTCCCGATTCTGGTTCCTCAGGGCGTTTACGACGTCTTCGTCGCTATTATACGACATCACGTCCCTGAGGACCAGAAGGGGGTCCTTGTTCTTGATCTCCTCGACGAGGAGCCGATCACCTGCGCCCCTGAGGCGCTCCTTCACCTTTTCTCTATCCTCCTTGGAGGAGCATGCCACAATGACCTTCTGGTCTTTGGCTTTTCTCACCCTTTCGATCCTGACCCACCCGTCTTTGGCATTTACTGCCTTACGGACGTGGGTCAGGACCTCCTCTCCAGTCTCTTGCGTGTCCCTGGAGCTGACCACGACCGAGTGCAGCGGGGCCTGGGTCGGGACCACAGGTTTCGGTCCTGCCGCCGCCACACTCGCGTACGTGGTCTTCTCCAGGGCCACGCCATGCTTTCCCAACTCTGCCTTCAGCTCCTCCATTTTTCTAGTGTTTTCCTGTATCATTGTGGCATGCTCCTCCAGGCGCTTCTCCAGATCTCCCGTTTCTAGCACCTTTTCCGGTACCTTTTCCACCTCCACTTTCTTTCCTGTCGCTCTCCTCTCCGTCTCCCTCCCCGCTCCCTTTCCCTTTTCACCTTCAGCCTCTTTCACCAGCTGGTAGAGCCGGTCGATGGCCTGGATAACTCCCTCCTTGATGTCAGTTTTGAGGTTTCGGGAGTTACCCAGGTGTAGCTTGGCCTTGTTCAGGCACGCTCGTGCTTCGGCGACTCTACCAGCAGGCGCCGGCTTTTCGGGTGGACTCTCGGAGACTTCCGTCAGCGCACTACGGATAGGTGCCGCCTTCGGTTTTGGTCTCCGAGTAGTCGTCGAGGCAGCCACGGGGACCGGGGATGGAGACGGGGACTTGACGAAGGTGGTACCGGCCTCCTTTCTCTCCCCGCTGTGTCGCACGACCTCCCTTGGAGGCGCGACCTCTTCTGGCGAGGGTGTATATATGATCGTCCTGCGGACGGGACCCATTGGAGTACGAATGCTCCTCATTTTATTATTTTAAAACAGCACAGAATAAATTAACACAGCACAGAATAAATTAACACAAAATTATTACGACACAAATAAATTAACAATGAATTAAAATGATAAAATGAAATGCAGATGTATAATATCTAAGACGGTTAAAATAGAGTAAAACAATAATAATAGTCAAATATAAAATGAGTCAATTGATTTAAAAACACTTGTCTAATAAAATAAATTAAAATAAATAATCCGCGTCAAGGCCCAAAAGGGTCCTTGTCAATTAAAAGTTAAAATAATAAAATGCTAATAAATTACTTATTATTGTATAAGAAGACCGTCTAAGAGTTCCAATTTAACTTAAAACTAACTAAAAACTATCCTAGATTAGTGCCCAATAGGACGACTAACGAGTCACTTAAAACTAAGCCAACAGGGGCAACACAGACGTCAATAGGGACGCTGAAGTCTTACAAAACTAGTAAAAAACGGTCAAAAAACCGTTTTTGTCGAATTAAAATTTAAAATGGAGTCCTAAATAGTCCGGGTTCCGCCCGATAAGTCTGGTCGACCGCCAGGCAGCCTATCCCGCCGAAAACCGCAACAAAATCGGCTGATTTGGCAGTTTTCGGTGTCACGGGGGCAGCCGAGGTTACCTACCGGATCGAGACAGGGAGGGTGGGGGGGGCGATTTTTCGCGTTTTTTGGGGTTTTTGAGCGCGCAAACCTTGTAGGGGGTTGCGGTAGGGTGTCCCGGATATAATGGGAGCGAAAAACGCGAAACTTTAAAACCAAAATAATTTAAAATGAATTTTTTAGAAAAAATTTGCTAAAAATCGGCCTTTATAATTTTGAAAACACTCTTTATTTTTCAGGTGCGGGGGCGGAGCGTCGCGGTATCTTCAGGGATGATATATAGGACCTATTCTCAACGCTACAAGCGGCCAAAAACACTCTGAAAAGAATTTTGAAATTTCAGTTGTGTCTAAATGTATGGAGGAAGTTACTCGCCAAGTAACCTCGGTTCTATGACAAAAAATTTGGAAAAGTGGCGATTTTTCGCGTTTTTTGGGGTTTTTGAGCGCGCAAACCTTGTAGGGGGTTGCGGTAGGGTGTCCCGGATATAATGGGAGCGAAAAACGCGAAACTTTAAAACCAAAATAATTTAAAATGAATTTTTTAGAAAAAATTTGCTAAAAATCGGCCTTTATAATTTTGAAAACACTCTTTATTTTTCAGGTGCGGGGGCGGAGCGTCGCGGTATCTTCAGGGATGATATATAGGACCTATTCTCAACGCTACAAGCGGCCAAAAACACTCTGAAAAGAATTTTGAAATTTCAGTTGTGTCTAAATGTATGGAGGAAGTTACTCGCCAAGTAACCTCGGTTCTATGACAAAAAATTTGGAAAAGTGGCGATTTTTCGCGTTTTTTGGGGTTTTTGAGCGCGCAAACCTTGTAGGGGGTTGCGGTAGGGTGTCCCGGATATAATGGGAGCGAAAAACGCGAAACTTTAAAACCAAAATAATTTAAAATGAATTTTTTAGAAAAAATTTGCTAAAAATCGGCCTTTATAATTTTGAAAACACTCTTTATTTTTCAGGTGCGGGGGCGGAGCGTCGCGGTATCTTCAGGGATGATATATAGGACCTATTCTCAACGCTACAAGCGGCCAAAAACACTCTGAAAAGAATTTTGAAATTTCAGTTGTGTCTAAATGTATGGAGGAAGTTACTCGCCAAGTAACCTCGGTTCTATGACAAAAAATTTGGAAAAGTGGCGATTTTTCGCGTTTTTTGGGGTTTTTGAGCGCGCAAACCTTGTAGGGGGTTGCGGTAGGGTGTCCCGGATATAATGGGAGCGAAAAACGCGAAACTTTAAAACCAAAATAATTTAAAATGAATTTTTTAGAAAAAATTTGCTAAAAATCGGCCTTTATAATTTTGAAAACACTCTTTATTTTTCAGGTGCGGGGGCGGAGCGTCGCGGTATCTTCAGGGATGATATATAGGACCTATTCTCAACGCTACAAGCGGCCAAAAACACTCTGAAAAGAATTTTGAAATTTCAGTTGTGTCTAAATGTATGGAGGAAGTTACTCGCCAAGTAACCTCGGTTCTATGACAAAAAATTTGGAAAAGTGGCGATTTTTCGCGTTTTTTGGGGTTTTTGAGCGCGCAAACCTTGTAGGGGGTTGGGGGTAGGGTGTCCCGGATATAATGGGAGCGAAAAAAGCGAAACTTTAAAACCAAAATAATTTAAAATGAATTTTTTAGAAAAAATTTGCTAAAAATCGGCCTTTATAATTTTGAAAACACTCTTTATTTTTCAGGTGCGGGGGCGGAGCGTCGCGGTATCTTCAGGGATGATATATAGGACCTATTCTCAACGCTACAAGCGGCCAAAAACACTCTGAAAAGAATTTTGAAATTTCAGTTGTGTCTAAATGTATGGAGGAAGTTACTCGCCAAGTAACCTCGGTTCTATGACAAAAAATTTGGAAAAGTGGCGATTTTTCGCGTTTTTTGGGGTTTTTGAGCGCGCAAACCTTGTAGGGGGTTGCGGTAGGGTGTCCCGGATATAATGGGAGCGAAAAACGCGAAACTTTAAAACCAAAATAATTTAAAATGAATTTTTTAGAAAAAATTTGCTAAAAATCGGCCTTTATAATTTTGAAAACACTCTTTATTTTTCAGGTGCGGGGGCGGAGCGTCGCGGTATCTTCAGGGATGATATATAGGACCTATTCTCAACGCTACAAGCGGCCAAAAACACTCTGAAAAGAATTTTGAAATTTCAGTTGTGTCTAAATGTATGGAGGAAGTTACTCGCCAAGTAACCTCGGTTCTATGACAAAAAATTTGGAAAAGTGGCGATTTTTCGCGTTTTTTGGGGTTTTTGAGCGCGCAAACCTTGTAGGGGGTTGCGGTAGGGTGTCCCGGATATAATGGGAGCGAAAAACGCGAAACTTTAAAACCAAAATAATTTAAAATGAATTTTTTAGAAAAAATTTGCTAAAAATCGGCCTTTATAATTTTGAAAACACTCTTTATTTTTCAGGTGCGGGGGCGGAGCGTCGCGGTATCTTCAGGGATGATATATAGGACCTATTCTCAACGCTACAAGCGGCCAAAAACACTCTGAAAAGAATTTTGAAATTTCAGTTGTGTCTAAATGTATGGAGGAAGTTACTCGCCAAGTAACCTCGGTTCTATGACAAAAAATTTGGAAAAGTGGCGATTTTTCGCGTTTTTTGGGGTTTTTGAGCGCGCAAACCTTGTAGGGGGTTGCGGTAGGGTGTCCCGGATATAATGGGAGCGAAAAACGCGAAACTTTAAAACCAAAATAATTTAAAATGAATTTTTTAGAAAAAATTTGCTAAAAATCGGCCTTTATAATTTTGAAAACACTCTTTATTTTTCAGGTGCGGGGGCGGAGCGTCGCGGTATCTTCAGGGATGATATATAGGACCTATTCTCAACGCTACAAGCGGCCAAAAACACTCTGAAAAGAATTTTGAAATTTCAGTTGTGTCTAAATGTATGGAGGAAGTTACTCGCCAAGTAACCTCGGTTCTATGACAAAAAATTTGGAAAAGTGGCGATTTTTCGCGTTTTTTGGGGTTTTTGAGCGCGCAAACCTTGTAGGGGGTTGCGGTAGGGTGTCCCGGATATAATGGGAGCGAAAAACGCGAAACTTTAAAACCAAAATAATTTAAAATGAATTTTTTAGAAAAAATTTGCTAAAAATCGGCCTTTATAATTTTGAAAACACTCTTTATTTTTCAGGTGCGGGGGCGGAGCGTCGCGGTATCTTCAGGGATGATATATAGGACCTATTCTCAACGCTACAAGCGGCCAAAAACACTCTGAAAAGAATTTTGAAATTTCAGTTGTGTCTAAATGTATGGAGGAAGTTTTCGCCAAGTAACCTCGGTTCTATGACAAAAAATTTGGAAAAGTGGCGATTTTTCGCGTTTTTTGGGGTTTTTGAGCGCGCAAACCTTGTAGGGGGTTGCGGTAGGGTGTCCCGGATATAATGGGAGCGAAAAACGCGAAACTTTAAAACCAAAATAATTTAAAATGAATTTTTTAGAAAAAATTTGCTAAAAATCGGCCTTTATAATTTTGAAAACACTCTTTATTTTTCAGGTGCGGGGGCGGAGCGTCGCGGTATCTTCAGGGATGATATATAGGACCTATTCTCAACGCTACAAGCGGCCAAAAACACTCTGAAAAGAATTTTGAAATTTCAGTTGTGTCTAAATGTATGGAGGAAGTTACTCGCCAAGTAACCTCGGTTCTATGACAAAAAATTTGGAAAAGTGGCGATTTTTCGCGTTTTTTGGGGTTTTTGAGCGCGCAAACCTTGTAGGGGGTTGCGGTAGGGTGTCCCGGATATAATGGGAGCGAAAAACGCGAAACTTTAAAACCAAAATAATTTAAAATGAATTTTTTAGAAAAAATTTGCTAAAAATCGGCCTTTATAATTTTGAAAACACTCTTTATTTTTCAGGTGCGGGGGCGGAGCGTCGCGGTATCTTCAGGGATGATATATAGGACCTATTCTCAACGCTACAAGCGGCCAAAAACACTCTGAAAAGAATTTTGAAATTTCAGTTGTGTCTAAATGTATGGAGGAAGTTACTCGCCAAGTAACCTCGGTTCTATGACAAAAAATTTGGAAAAGTGGCGATTTTTCGCGTTTTTTGGGGTTTTTGAGCGCGCAAACCTTGTAGGGGGTTGCGGTAGGGTGTCCCGGATATAATGGGAGCGAAAAACGCGAAACTTTAAAACCAAAATAATTTAAAATGAATTTTTTAGAAAAAATTTGCTAAAAATCGGCCTTTATAATTTTGAAAACACTCTTTATTTTTCAGGTGCGGGGGCGGAGCGTCGCGGTATCTTCAGGGATGATATATAGGACCTATTCTCAACGCTACAAGCGGCCAAAAACACTCTGAAAAGAATTTTGAAATTTCAGTTGTGTCTAAATGTATGGAGGAAGTTACTCGCCAAGTAACCTCGGTTCTATGACAAAAAATTTGGAAAAGTGGCGATTTTTCGCGTTTTTTGGGGTTTTTGAGCGCGCAAACCTTGTAGGGGGTTGCGGTAGGGTGTCCCGGATATAATGGGAGCGAAAAACGCGAAACTTTAAAACCAAAATAATTTAAAATGAATTTTTTAGAAAAAATTTGCTAAAAATCGGCCTTTATAATTTTGAAAACACTCTTTATTTTTCAGGTGCGGGGGCGGAGCGTCGCGGTATCTTCAGGGATGATATATAGGACCTATTCTCAACGCTACAAGCGGCCAAAAACACTCTGAAAAGAATTTTGAAATTTCAGTTGTGTCTAAATGTATGGAGGAAGTTACTCGCCAAGTAACCTCGGTTCTATGACAAAAAATTTGGAAAAGTGGCGATTTTTCGCGTTTTTTGGGGTTTTTGAGCGCGCAAACCTTGTAGGGGGTTGCGGTAGGGTGTCCCGGATATAATGGGAGCGAAAAACGCGAAACTTTAAAACCAAAATAATTTAAAATGAATTTTTTAGAAAAAATTTGCTAAAAATCGGCCTTTATAATTTTGAAAACACTCTTTATTTTTCAGGTGCGGGGGCGGAGCGTCGCGGTATCTTCAGGGATGATATATAGGACCTATTCTCAACGCTACAAGCGGCCAAAAACACTCTGAAAAGAATTTTGAAATTTCAGTTGTGTCTAAATGTATGGAGGAAGTTACTCGCCAAGTAACCTCGGTTCTATGACAAAAAATTTGGAAAAGTGGCGATTTTTCGCGTTTTTTGGGGTTTTTGAGCGCGCAAACCTTGTAGGGGGTTGCGGGTAGGGTGTCCCGGATATAATGGGAGCGAAAAACGCGAAACTTTAAAACCAAAATAATTTAAAATGAATTTTTTAGAAAAAATTTGCTAAAAATCGGCCTTTATAATTTTGAAAACACTCTTTATTTTTCAGGTGCGGGGGCGGAGCGTCGCGGTATCTTCAGGGATGATATATAGGACCTATTCTCAACGCTACAAGCGGCCAAAAACACTCTGAAAAGAATTTTGAAATTTCAGTTGTGTCTCGGTTAGGTTAGGTTAGGTTAGGTTAGGTTAGGTTAGGTTAGGTTAGGTTAGGTTAGGTTAGGTTAGGTTAGGTTAGGTTAGGTTAGGTTAGGTTAGGTTAGGTTAGGTTAGGTTAGGTTAGGTTAGGTTAGGTTAGGTTAGGTTAGGTTAGGTTAGGTTAGGTTAGGTTAGGTTAGGTTAGGTTAGGTTAGGTTAGGTTAGGTTAGGTTAGGTTAGGTTAGGTTAGGTTAGGTTAGGTTAGGTTAGGTTATGTTAGGTTAGGTTAGGTTAGGTTAGGTTAGGTTAGGTTAGGTTAGGTTAGGTTAGGTTAGGTTAGGTTAGGTTAGGTTAGGTTAGGTTAGGTTAGGTTAGGTTAGGTTAGGTTAGGTTAGGTTAGGTTAGGTTAGGTTAGGTTAGGTTAGGTTAGGTTAGGTTAGGTTAGGTTAGGTTAGGTTAGGTTAGGTTAGGTTAGGTTAGGTTAGGTTAGGTTAGGTTAGGTTAGGTTAGGTTAGGTTAGGTTAGGTTAGGTTAGGTTAGGTTAGGTTAGGTTAGGTTAGGTTAGGTTAGGTTAGGTTAGGTTAGGTTAGGTTAGGTTAGGTTAGGTTAGGTTAGGTTAGGTTAGGTTAGGTTAGGTTAGGTTAGGTTAGGTTAGGTTAGGTTAGGTTAGGTTAGGTTAGGTTAGGTTAGGTTAGGTTAGGTTAGGTTAGGTTAGGTTAGGTTAGGTTAGGTTAGGTTAGGTTAGGTTAGGTTAGGTTAGGTTAGGTTAGGTTAGGTTAGGTTAGGTTAGGTTAGGTTAGGTTAGGTTAGGTTAGGTTAGGTTAGGTTAGGTTAGGTTAGGTTAGGTTAGGTTAGGTTAGGTTAGGTTAGGTTAGGTTAGGTTAGGTTAGGTTAGGTTAGGTTAGGTTAGGTTAGGTTAGGTTAGGTTAGGTTAGGTTAGGTTAGGTTAGGTTAGGTTAGGTTAGGTTAGGTTAGGTTAGGTTAGGTTAGGTTAGGTTAGGTTAGGTTAGGTTAGGTTAGGTTAGGTTAGGTTAGGTTAGGTTAGGTTAGGTTAGGTTAGGTTAGGTTAGGTTAGGTTAGGTTAGGTTAGGTTAGGTTAGGTTAGGTTAGGTTAGGTTAGGTTAGGTTAGGTTAGGTTAGGTTAGGTTAGGTTAGGTTAGGTTAGGTTAGGTTAGGTTAGGTTAGGTTAGGTTAGGTTAGGTTAGGTTAGGTTAGGTTAGGTTAGGTTAGGTTAGGTTAGGTTAGGTTAGGTTAGGTTAGGTTAGGTTAGGTTAGGTTAGGTTAGGTTAGGTTAGGTTAGGTTAGGTTAGGTTAGGTTAGGTTAGGTTAGGTTAGGTTAGGTTAGGTTAGGTTAGGTTAGGTTAGGTTAGGTTAGGTTAGGTTAGGTTAGGTTAGGTTAGGTTAGGTTAGGTTAGGTTAGGTTAGGTTAGGTTAGGTTAGGATAGGTTAGGTTAGGTTAGGTTAGGTTAGGTTAGGTTAGGTTAGGTTAGGTTAGGTTAGGTTAGGTTAGGTTAGGTTAGGTTAGGATAGGTTAGGTTAGGTTAGGTTAGGTTAGGTTAGGTTAGGTTAGGTTAGGTTAGGTTAGGTTAGGTTAGGTTAGGTTAGGTTAGGTTAGGTTAGGTTAGGTTAGGTTAGGTTAGGTTAGGTTAGGTTAGGTTAGGTTAGGTTAGGTTAGGTTAGGTTAGGTTAGGTTAGGTTAGGTTAGGTTAGGTTAGGTTAGGTTAGGTTAGGTTAGGTTAGGTTAGGTTAGGTTAGGTTAGGTTAGGTTAGGTTAGGTTAGGTTAGGTTAGGTTAGGTTAGGTTAGGTTAGGTTAGGTTAGGTTAGGTTAGGTTAGGTTAGGTTAGGTTAGGTTAGGTTAGGTTAGGTTAGGTTAGGTTAGGTTAGGTTAGGTTAGGTTAGGTTAGGTTAGGTTAGGTTAGGTTAGGTTAGGTTAGGTTAGGTTAGGTTAGGTTAGGTTAGGTTAGGTTAGGTTAGGTTAGGTTAGGTTAGGTTAGGTTAGGTTAGGTTAGGTTAGGTTAGGTTAGGTTAGGTTAGGTTAGGTTAGGTTAGGTTAGGTTAGGTTAGGTTAGGTTAGGTTAGGTTAGGTTAGGTTAGGTTAGGTTAGGTTAGGTTAGGTTAGGTTAGGTTAGGTTAGGTTAGGTTAGGTTAGGTTAGGTTAGGTTAGGTTAGGTTAGGTTAGGTTAGGTTAGGTTAGGTTAGGTTAGGTTAGGTTAGGTTAGGTTAGGTTAGGTTAGGTTAGGTTAGGTTAGGTTAGGTTAGGTTAGGTTAGGTTAGGTTAGGTTAGGTTAGGTTAGGTTAGGTTAGGTTAGGTTAGGTTAGGTTAGGTTAGGTTAGGTTAGGTTAGGTTAGGTTAGGTTAGGTTAGGTTAGGTTAGGTTAGGTTAGGTTAGGTTAGGTTAGGTTAGGTTAGGTTAGGTTAGGTTAGGTTAGGTTAGGTTAGGTTAGGTTAGGTTAGGTTAGGTTAGGTTAGGTTAGGTTAGGTTAGGTTAGGTTAGGTTAGGTTAGGTTAGGTTAGGTTAGGTTAGGTTAGGTTAGGTTAGGTTAGGTTAGGTTAGGTTAGGTTAGGTTAGGTTAGGTTAGGTTAGGTTAGGTTAGGTTAGGTTAGGTTAGGTTAGGTTAGGTTAGGTTAGGTTAGGTTAGGTTAGGTTAGGTTAGGTTAGGTTAGGTTAGGTTAGGTTAGGTTAGGTTAGGTTAGGTTAGGTTAGGTTAGGTTAGGTTAGGTTAGGTTAGGTTAGGTTAGGTTAGGTTAGGTTAGGTTAGGTTAGGTTAGGTTAGGTTAGGTTAGGTTAGGTTAGGTTAGGTTAGGTTAGGTTAGGTTAGGTTAGGTTAGGTTAGGTTAGGTTAGGTTAGGTTAGGTTAGGTTAGGTTAGGTTAGGTTAGGTTAGGTTAGGTTAGGTTAGGTTAGGTTAGGTTAGGTTAGGTTAGGTTAGGTTAGGTTAGGTTAGGTTAGGTTAGGTTAGGTTAGGTTAGGTTAGGTTAGGTTAGGTTAGGTTAGGTTAGGTTAGGTTAGGTTAGGTTAGGTTAGGTTAGGTTAGGTTAGGTTAGGTTAGGTTAGGTTAGGTTAGGTTAGGTTAGGTTAGGTTAGGTTAGGTTAGGTTAGGTTAGGTTAGGTTAGGTTAGGTTAGGTTAGGTTAGGTTAGGTTAGGTTAGGTTAGGTTAGGTTAGGTTAGGTTAGGTTAGGTTAGGTTAGGTTAGGTTAGGTTAGGTTAGGTTAGGTTAGGTTAGGTTAGGTTAGGTTAGGTTAGGTTAGGTTAGGTTAGGTTAGGTTAGGTTAGGTTAGGTTAGGTTAGGTTAGGTTAGGTTAGGTTAGGTTAGGTTAGGTTAGGTTAGGTTAGGTTAGGTTAGGTTAGGTTAGGTTAGGTTAGGTTAGGTTAGGTTAGGTTAGGTTAGGTTAGGTTAGGTTAGGTTAGGTTAGGTTAGGTTAGGTTAGGTTAGGTTAGGTTAGGTTAGGTTAGGTTAGGTTAGGTTAGGTTAGGTTAGGTTAGGTTAGGTTAGGTTAGGTTAGGTTAGGTTAGGTTAGGTTAGGTTAGGTTAGGTTAGGTTAGGTTAGGTTAGGTTAGGTTAGGTTAGGTTAGGTTAGGTTAGGTTAGGTTAGGTTAGGTTAGGTTAGGTTAGGTTAGGTTAGGTTAGGTTAGGTTAGGTTAGGTTAGGTTAGGTTAGGTTAGGTTAGGTTAGGTTAGGTTAGGTTAGGTTAGGTTAGGTTAGGTTAGGTTAGGTTAGGTTAGGTTAGGTTAGGTTAGGTTAGGTTAGGTTAGGTTAGGTTAGGTTAGGTTAGGTTAGGTTAGGTTAGGTTAGGTTAGGTTAGGTTAGGTTAGGTTAGGTTAGGTTAGGTTAGGTTAGGTTAGGTTAGGTTAGGTTAGGTTAGGTTAGGTTAGGTTAGGTTAGGTTAGGTTAGGTTAGGTTAGGTTAGGTTAGGTTAGGTTAGGTTAGGTTAGGTTAGGTTAGGTTAGGTTAGGTTAGGTTAGGTTAGGTTAGGTTAGGTTAGGTTAGGTTAGGTTAGGTTAGGTTAGGTTAGGTTAGGTTAGGTTAGGTTAGGTTAGGTTAGGTTAGGTTAGGTTAGGTTAGGTTAGGTTAGGTTAGGTTAGGTTAGGTTAGGTTAGGTTAGGTTAGGTTAGGTTAGGTTAGGTTAGGTTAGGTTAGGTTAGGTTAGGTTAGGTTAGGTTAGGTTAGGTTAGGTTAGGTTAGGTTAGGTTAGGTTAGGTTAGGTTAGGTTAGGTTAGGTTAGGTTAGGTTAGGTTAGGTTAGGTTAGGTTAGGTTAGGTTAGGTTAGGTTAGGTTAGGTTAGGTTAGGTTAGGTTAGGTTAGGTTAGGTTAGGTTAGGTTAGGTTAGGTTAGGTTAGGTTAGGTTAGGTTAGGTTAGGTTAGGTTAGGTTAGGTTAGGTTAGGTTAGGTTAGGTTAGGTTAGGTTAGGTTAGGTTAGGTTAGGTTAGGTTAGGTTAGGTTAGGTTAGGTTAGGTTAGGTTAGGTTAGGTTAGGTTAGGTTAGGTTAGGTTAGGTTAGGTTAGGTTAGGTTAGGTTAGGTTAGGTTAGGTTAGGTTAGGTTAGGTTAGGTTAGGTTAGGTTAGGTTAGGTTAGGTTAGGTTAGGTTAGGTTAGGTTAGGTTAGGTTAGGTTAGGTTAGGTTAGGTTAGGTTAGGTTAGGTTAGGTTAGGTTAGGTTAGGTTAGGTTAGGTTAGGTTAGGTTAGGTTAGGTTAGGTTAGGTTAGGTTAGGTTAGGTTAGGTTAGGTTAGGTTAGGTTAGGTTAGGTTAGGTTAGGTTAGGTTAGGTTAGGTTAGGTTAGGTTAGGTTAGGTTAGGTTAGGTTAGGTTAGGTTAGGTTAGGTTAGGTTAGGTTAGGTTAGGTTAGGTTAGGTTAGGTTAGGTTAGGTTAGGTTAGGTTAGGTTAGGTTAGGTTAGGTTAGGTTAGGTTAGGTTAGGTTAGGTTAGGTTAGGTTAGGTTAGGTTAGGTTAGGTTAGGTTAGGTTAGGTTAGGTTAGGTTAGGTTAGGTTAGGTTAGGTTAGGTTAGGTTAGGTTAGGTTAGGTTAGGTTAGGTTAGGTTAGGTTAGGTTAGGTTAGGTTAGGTTAGGTTAGGTTAGGTTAGGTTAGGTTAGGTTAGGTTAGGTTAGGTTAGGTTAGGTTAGGTTAGGTTAGGTTAGGTTAGGTTAGGTTAGGTTAGGTTAGGTTAGGTTAGGTTAGGTTAGGTTAGGTTAGGTTAGGTTAGGTTAGGTTAGGTTAGGTTAGGTTAGGTTAGGTTAGGTTAGGTTAGGTTAGGTTAGGTTAGGTTAGGTTAGGTTAGGTTAGGTTAGGTTAGGTTAGGTTAGGTTAGGTTAGGTTAGGTTAGGTTAGGTTAGGTTAGGTTAGGTTAGGTTAGGTTAGGTTAGGTTAGGTTAGGTTAGGTTAGGTTAGGTTAGGTTAGGTTAGGTTAGGTTAGGTTAGGTTAGGTTAGGTTAGGTTAGGTTAGGTTAGGTTAGGTTAGGTTAGGTTAGGTTAGGTTAGGTTAGGTTAGGTTAGGTTAGGTTAGGTTAGGTTAGGTTAGGTTAGGTTAGGTTAGGTTAGGTTAGGTTAGGTTAGGTTAGGTTAGGTTAGGTTAGGTTAGGTTAGGTTAGGTTAGGTTAGGTTAGGTTAGGTTAGGTTAGGTTAGGTTAGGTTAGGTTAGGTTAGGTTAGGTTAGGTTAGGTTAGGTTAGGTTAGGTTAGGTTAGGTTAGGTTAGGTTAGGTTAGGTTAGGTTAGGTTAGGTTAGGTTAGGTTAGGTTAGGTTAGGTTAGGTTAGGTTAGGTTAGGTTAGGTTAGGTTAGGTTAGGTTAGGTTAGGTTAGGTTAGGTTAGGTTAGGTTAGGTTAGGTTAGGTTAGGTTAGGTTAGGTTAGGTTAGGTTAGGTTAGGTTAGGTTAGGTTAGGTTAGGTTAGGTTAGGTTAGGTTAGGTTAGGTTAGGTTAGGTTAGGTTAGGTTAGGTTAGGTTAGGTTAGGTTAGGTTAGGTTAGGTTAGGTTAGGTTAGGTTAGGTTAGGTTAGGTTAGGTTAGGTTAGGTTAGGTTAGGTTAGGTTAGGTTAGGTTAGGTTAGGTTAGGTTAGGTTAGGTTAGGTTAGGTTAGGTTAGGTTAGGTTAGGTTAGGTTAGGTTAGGTTAGGTTAGGTTAGGTTAGGTTAGGTTAGGTTAGGTTAGGTTAGGTTAGGTTAGGTTAGGTTAGGTTAGGTTAGGTTAGGTTAGGTTAGGTTAGGTTAGGTTAGGTTAGGTTAGGTTAGGTTAGGTTAGGTTAGGTTAGGTTAGGTTAGGTTAGGTTAGGTTAGGTTAGGTTAGGTTAGGTTAGGTTAGGTTAGGTTAGGTTAGGTTAGGTTAGGTTAGGTTAGGTTAGGTTAGGTTAGGTTAGGTTAGGTTAGGTTAGGTTAGGTTAGGTTAGGTTAGGTTAGGTTAGGTTAGGTTAGGTTAGGTTAGGTTAGGTTAGGTTAGGTTAGGTTAGGTTAGGTTAGGTTAGGTTAGGTTAGGTTAGGTTAGGTTAGGTTAGGTTAGGTTAGGTTAGGTTAGGTTAGGTTAGGTTAGGTTAGGTTAGGTTAGGTTAGGTTAGGTTAGGTTAGGTTAGGTTAGGTTAGGTTAGGTTAGGTTAGGTTAGGATAGGTTAGGTTAGGTTAGGTTAGGTTAGGTTAGGTTAGGTTAGGTTAGGTTAGGTTAGGTTAGGTTAGGTTAGGTTAGGTTAGGTTAGGTTAGGTTAGGTTAGGTTAGGTTAGGTTAGGTTAGGTTAGGTTAGGTTAGGTTAGGTTAGGTTAGGTTAGGTTAGGTTAGGTTAGGTTAGGTTAGGTTAGGTTAGGTTAGGTTAGGTTAGGTTAGGTTAGGTTAGGTTAGGTTAGGTTAGGTTAGGTTAGGTTAGGTTAGGTTAGGTTAGGTTAGGTTAGGTTAGGTTAGGTTAGGTTAGGTTAGGTTAGGTTAGGTTAGGTTAGGTTAGGTTAGGTTAGGTTAGGTTAGGTTAGGTTAGGTTAGGTTAGGTTAGGTTAGGTTAGGTTAGGTTAGGTTAGGTTAGGTTAGGTTAGGTTAGGTTAGGTTAGGTTAGGTTAGGTTAGGTTAGGTTAGGTTAGGTTAGGTTAGGTTAGGTTAGGTTAGGTTAGGTTAGGTTAGGTTAGGTTAGGTTAGGTTAGGTTAGGTTAGGTTAGGTTAGGTTAGGTTAGGTTAGGTTAGGTTAGGTTAGGTTAGGTTAGGTTAGGTTAGGTTAGGTTAGGTTAGGTTAGGTTAGGTTAGGTTAGGTTAGGTTAGGTTAGGTTAGGTTAGGTTAGGTTAGGTTAGGTTAGGTTAGGTTAGGTTAGGTTAGGTTAGGTTAGGTTAGGTTAGGTTAGGTTAGGTTAGGTTAGGTTAGGTTAGGTTAGGTTAGGTTAGGTTAGGTTAGGTTAGGTTAGGTTAGGTTAGGTTAGGTTAGGTTAGGTTAGGTTAGGTTAGGTTAGGTTAGGTTAGGTTAGGTTAGGTTAGGTTAGGTTAGGTTAGGTTAGGTTAGGTTAGGTTAGGTTAGGTTAGGTTAGGTTAGGTTAGGTTAGGTTAGGTTAGGTTAGGTTAGGTTAGGTTAGGTTAGGTTAGGTTA
Source organism: Watsonalla binaria (assembly GCA_929442735.1). Lineage (NCBI taxonomy): Eukaryota > Metazoa > Arthropoda > Insecta > Lepidoptera > Drepanidae > Watsonalla > Watsonalla binaria. Next base: position 7,878,622 of record OV838941.1, read on the forward strand.
GGTTAGGTTAGGTTAGGTTAGGTTAGGTTAGGTTAGGTTAGGTTAGGTTAGGTTAGGTTAGGTTAGGTTAGGTTAGGTTAGGTTAGGTTAGGTTAGGTTAGGTTAGGTTAGGTTAGGTTAGGTTAGGTTAGGTTAGGTTAGGTTAGGTTAGGTTAGGTTAGGTTAGGTTAGGTTAGGTTAGGTTAGGTTAGGTTAGGGGTGCAAGGCCAGGAGACCTCCTCGTGTGCCCGATCCATTGTTTGTCCTAAGGATACGTCCGAGGGAACGACAATGGCTTCGGGACGGTGCACCCTGGACGTCGCCGACAGTCTCTTCGGGGGCCTCCATCGAGTGACTTAGCTCCTCGATGGCGATTCCTGGGGACACTGTCGTCGATGACCAACACCTGGCACTCGACGCAGGTGGCGGAGGTGGAATTCGCTCCTTGTGCGTCTCTGTTCAGCAGAGATGACAACGGATGCGAGCCTGCGTCACCCATTCCCAAGGCCCGGCGTGCCTATGGGAACTAGACCTTCTGTCTAGGGCTGGGGGGTAATACCCAGCCAAACGTCAGGGGGATGGGGAGGCACTCCGAAAGGGGTGCCCGGGGTTGACGCTATCTCGCTCGTCACCCCGTGAATGCCGTAATCACCGGCTCTTCCTTCAACGATTCCAGTTAGCGAGGCTGGATACGTCGGGGAGTCGGTGACCGGAGAGGGCTTGCCTTAATTGGCCGGCCTGCGAGGAGCAAACCTCTATAAAAATCCGACAGCGAAGTCGTGAAAACCTGAGAGGCTCTGGGCCACCTCTCAGTATATAAGTCCCCCATTGTCGGAATGGGCGTCACCCGGCAATGGTTTTTTATATCGACCCATAATCGTGGGAACAGTCATGGAACCAATCAAAAACCAAAAAAAATCAACAACGATGGCGGAAGGAGAAAAAAGGACGAAGGCGTAGAGGGAGTAGAATCCCTACAAGGAAAGGAGTCTACGGGGGGGAAGCAGTCGCGGACCCCCGTAGTTGTACTGGAGAGCTGCAGCAGCGTAGCAGCAGCAGGGACGGCCCGACCAAGGTCGCAGAAAAGGGGCAGGACAAATTCCGGCTCCTCCTGTGGCGAACAGGCAGTTGCCAAGGTCGGCACGGCGACACGTGGCCGCACGCGGTCGGGCGCAGCAGCGCGAGTAACGCGCGATGCGTCTGGCCGCTTCATCCGGCCTCCCACACCGTGCGCAGGGAGCGAGCGGGACGAGGACAGCGACGCGATGTCCGACATGTCCCTCGTGTCGCTGATCTCCGGGGAGGCTGAGGTAGCGCCCGGGGCAGGCCCGTCCGGGACTTGCCGTGCGGCCTACTTCAAGGACGATGCGGACGACCTGTCCGGCCCTGAATTGGCCCTGACAAATACCAGGGCCAAAAAGAAGCTGCCCTCGATAGAGGAGCTTATGAAGAGGATGGAAGGGCTGCCCACCGACGAGCTGGGCACCCTTATAAAGGAGCAGCAGACGGCGGTAGAACGGGTTGCGGACAGGTCGAAGCACCTGAAGGGCAACTTCGTGCACCAGCTTCGTGTGAGTGCACGAAGGACCGAGGCGGCGTCGCTTGTTCTAGCGATGCGCACATCCGCGGGCGCCAACACCGAAAGGTTGGAGCGCGAAAACGCGGATTTGCGCTCGCAGATGGCGGCTCTCTCTGCCCGCATGGAGAAGCTCACGGAGGAGCTCTCTACCCTCCGTGGGGCGGGCAGGGTGGGGGCCAGTGATGCCGCTTCGGTACTGCCCTCGGGTGTGGAGGACCTCACGCGCGCTATCATGGTCCAGGTCGGGACCATGATTAGCGCGCGGTTCGAGGCTCTGGAGGAGCGGCTGCTCCCAGAGAGGCGCATACGTCCCCCATTGGCTGCTGATGCCAGGAGGGCAGCTCAAGCGCCTGCCGCGCCACCCGCCGGACTGCCTACCGGGCCACCCTCTTGCCCGGCGGCCCCGACCATTGGGGCACCTGCCCCGACCATTGGGGCACCTGCCCCGATGACACGGGGGCGTAGGAGGGGCGGGAAGAAAAGCAGGAGGAGCAAGCAGAGCTCGGCCGCTGCCGCAGTGCTGCCGACCGCTGCTCCTCCTGCAGCTCCGCGGGCAGTGCAGGCGCCACCCCCCCAGGTGGCGTGGAGCACCGTTGTGGGGCGTAAGGCCCAACCAAAGGCTGGGCCGAGCACAGGGCCCCAACGGGCTCCAACTGCCAAGCCTGCGTCGCGGCCCCCGCCGTCGCGCAAGCCGGAGAGGGCTCCCGCGCGGCCGCCAACTGTCGCAGCGATCACCGTGACGATCCCGGAAGGATCGAACGTCACGTACGCTGCGGTATTGGCTGCTGCGAGGGAGAGGATCAAGCTCGCCGACCTCGGCATTCCGAGTCTTCGGAACCGGAAGGCCATAACCGGCGGGCTGATCCTCGAGGTCCCGGATCCGGATTCTGCCTCCAAGGCCGACGCGCTCGCGAGTCGCATGCGCGAGTCCCTCGCGGACCTGGGCGTGCGGATAGTGCGCCCAGTGAAGATGGGGGACATGAGGGTGCTGGATCTCAATGAGGCCATCACCCCCGAGGACGTAGCGACCGCGATCGCGGAGGCTGGAGGCTGCGCGGCGGCGGATGTGAAGGTGGGCCAAATTAAGCGCCCCTCACGTCTGGCCCTCGGGACGGTGTGGGTCCGATGCCCACTCACCGTGGTGCGCAAACTGTTTTCAGTTGGGCGCATACAGGTGGGGTGGGTATCGGTGAGGGTCGAGGCACTGGAGGCACGGCCTCTGCAGTGCTTCCGGTGCCTCGAAATCGGCCACGTGCGTAGCACATGTCCGAGCTCGACGGACAGGAGCACCATGTGCTACGCATGTGGAGAGGCGGACCACCGGGCGAGTGAGTGCACTCGCCCGCTAAAGTGCCCGCTCTGCGCGGACCTGGGCCGGCCCTCTGGCCACAGGATGGGGGGCAAGAAGTGCTCCGCTCCTCGTGGCAAGAGGGGCCGTAAGGCGGGTCCCGCGCTGCCGAGCGGCACGGGTCCGGCCCGGTCGGGTTCTGCCCCGACCGAGGCGGCAGCAAAGGCCCCAGCACGGCCTTAAGGCCCCAGCGAGCCCTGCAGTGCAACCTGAACCACTGTCGCGCGGCGCAGGACTTGTTCCAGCAGTCCGTCGCGCAGTGGTCGGTTGCACTGGCGGTGGTGGCGGAGCCATATCGCGTCGTCCCAAACCACCCTCGCTGGTTTGGTGACGACATGGACTCCGTCGCCATATATTGGGGTGGCGGTAGCGGCGACCCTCCCTGCTCCCTCATTGAGAGGGGGCTGGGATACGTCGCCGTGAGCTGGGGCCGCATAGTCGTTGTGGGCTGCTATGTCTCCCCCAACTGTACCCTCGCCGTCTACGAGGCGTACCTGGACGGGGTGGCCAACTGCATTCGCAGATGTCTGCCTCGTCCCGTGCTCGTCCTGGGCGACTTCAACGCTCACTCTCGTGAGTGGGGGAGCGCCCGGGATGACCCAAAGGGGGAGACAGTGCTGGAATGGGCGGCGGCGCTGGACCTCCGGTTGCTTAACCGGGGGTCCGTCAGCACCTGCGTGCGCTGGCAGGGGGAGTCGATCGTGGACCTCTCGTGGGCGACTCCCCAGGCCGCGCGCATGGTGACGGGGTGGAGAGTGGCGGAAGAGATGGTCACATTATCCGACCATCGCTACATAGCGATGGATGTGGCCATCCGCCCTCCCCGCCCCGACAGCCGCCGCCGTAGCAGCCCGCCGCGACGATGGTCTCTCAAGCGGCTCGACAGAGATCGTCTCTGCGCCGCAGCCATCGTCGCGGCCTGGCCTGAGAGCCAAGCGGATGGGATCCTGCCCGATCCTGAAAGGGAAGCCGCCTGGTTCCGGGACACGATGACGTCCATATGTGACGCGTCGATGCCCCGGACCAGACCTGCCAAGCCCCGGGCCGTGTACTGGTGGTCGGAGAGCATCGCGGAGCTGCGCGAGATATGCCTCCGCGCCCGACGCCAGTACACGCGTGCCCGGAGAAGAAGGCGAGCCACAGCCGAAGAGTTGGGTGGAGCCT
>OV838942.1:0-12500 GCA_929442735.1 Watsonalla binaria
AACCTAACCTAACCTAACCTAACCTAACCTAACCTAACCTAACCTAACCTAACCTAACCTAACCTAACCTAACCTAACCTAACCTAACCTAACCTAACCTAACCTAACCTAACCTAACCTAACCTAACCTAACCTAACCTAACCTAACCTAACCTAACCTAACCTAACCTAACCTAACCTAACCTAACCTAACCTAACCTAACCTAACCTAACCTAACCTAACCTAACCTAACCTAACCTAACCTAACCTAACCTAACCTAACCTAACCTAACCTAACCTAACCTAACCTAACCTAACCTAACCTAACCTAACCTAACCTAACCTAACCTAACCTAACCTAACCTAACCTAACCTAACCTAACCTAACCTAACCTAACCTAACCTAACCTAACCTAACCTAACCTAACCTAACCTAACCTAACCTAACCTAACCTAACCTAACCTAACCTAACCTAACCTAACCTAACCTAACCTAACCTAACCTAACCTAACCTAACCTAACCTAACCTAACCTAACCTAACCTAACCTAACCTAACCTAACCTAACCTAACCTAACCTAACCTAACCTAACCTAACCTAACCTAACCTAACCTAACCTAACCTAACCTAACCTAACCTAACCTAACCTAACCTAACCTAACCTAACCTAACCTAACCTAACCTAACCTAACCTAACCTAACCTAACCTAACCTAACCTAACCTAACCTAACCTAACCTAACCTAACCTAACCTAACCTAACCTAACCTAACCTAACCTAACCTAACCTAACCTAACCTAACCTAACCTAACCTAACCTAACCTAACCTAACCTAACCTAACCTAACCTAACCTAACCTAACCTAACCTAACCTAACCTAACCTAACCTAACCTAACCTAACCTAACCTAACCTAACCTAACCTAACCTAACCTAACCTAACCTAACCTAACCTAACCTAACCTAACCTAACCTAACCTAACCTAACCTAACCTAACCTAACCTAACCTAACCTAACCTAACCTAACCTAACCTAACCTAACCTAACCTAACCTAACCTAACCTAACCTAACCTAACCTAACCTAACCTAACCTAACCTAACCTAACCTAACCTAACCTAACCTAACCTAACCTAACCTAACCTAACCTAACCTAACCTAACCTAACCTAACCTAACCTAACCTAACCTAACCTAACCTAACCTAACCTAACCTAACCTAACCTAACCTAACCTAACCTAACCTAACCTAACCTAACCTAACCTAACCTAACCTAACCTAACCTAACCTAACCTAACCTAACCTAACCTAACCTAACCTAACCTAACCTAACCTAACCTAACCTAACCTAACCTAACCTAACCTAACCTAACCTAACCTAACCTAACCTAACCTAACCTAACCTAACCTAACCTAACCTAACCTAACCTAACCTAACCTAACCTAACCTAACCTAACCTAACCTAACCTAACCTAACCTAACCTAACCTAACCTAACCTAACCTAACCTAACCTAACCTAACCTAACCTAACCTAACCTAACCTAACCTAACCTAACCTAACCTAACCTAACCTAACCTAACCTAACCTAACCTAACCTAACCTAACCTAACCTAACCTAACCTAACCTAACCTAACCTAACCTAACCTAACCTAACCTAACCTAACCTAACCTAACCTAACCTAACCTAACCTAACCTAACCTAACCTAACCTAACCTAACCTAACCTAACCTAACCTAACCTAACCTAACCTAACCTAACCTAACCTAACCTAACCTAACCTAACCTAACCTAACCTAACCTAACCTAACCTAACCTAACCTAACCTAACCTAACCTAACCTAACCTAACCTAACCTAACCTAACCTAACCTAACCTAACCTAACCTAACCTAACCTAACCTAACCTAACCTAACCTAACCTAACCTAACCTAACCTAACCTAACCTAACCTAACCTAACCTAACCTAACCTAACCTAACCTAACCTAACCTAACCTAACCTAACCTAACCTAACCTAACCTAACCTAACCTAACCTAACCTAACCTAACCTAACCTAACCTAACCTAACCTAACCTAACCTAACCTAACCTAACCTAACCTAACCTAACCTAACCTAACCTAACCTAACCTAACCTAACCTAACCTAACCTAACCTAACCTAACCTAACCTAACCTAACCTAACCTAACCTAACCTAACCTAACCTAACCTAACCTAACCTAACCTAACCTAACCTAACCTAACCTAACCTAACCTAACCTAACCTAACCTAACCTAACCTAACCTAACCTAACCTAACCTAACCTAACCTAACCTAACCTAACCTAACCTAACCTAACCTAACCTAACCTAACCTAACCTAACCTAACCTAACCTAACCTAACCTAACCTAACCTAACCTAACCTAACCTAACCTAACCTAACCTAACCTAACCTAACCTAACCTAACCTAACCTAACCTAACCTAACCTAACCTAACCTAACCTAACCTAACCTAACCTAACCTAACCTAACCTAACCTAACCTAACCTAACCTAACCTAACCTAACCTAACCTAACCTAACCTAACCTAACCTAACCTAACCTAACCTAACCTAACCTAACCTAACCTAACCTAACCTAACCTAACCTAACCTAACCTAACCTAACCTAACCTAACCTAACCTAACCTAACCTAACCTAACCTAACCTAACCTAACCTAACCTAACCTAACCTAACCTAACCTAACCTAACCTAACCTAACCTAACCTAACCTAACCTAACCTAACCTAACCTAACCTAACCTAACCTAACCTAACCTAACCTAACCTAACCTAACCTAACCTAACCTAACCTAACCTAACCTAACCTAACCTAACCTAACCTAACCTAACCTAACCTAACCTAACCTAACCTAACCTAACCTAACCTAACCTAACCTAACCTAACCTAACCTAACCTAACCTAACCTAACCTAACCTAACCTAACCTAACCTAACCTAACCTAACCTAACCTAACCTAACCTAACCTAACCTAACCTAACCTAACCTAACCTAACCTAACCTAACCTAACCTAACCTAACCTAACCTAACCTAACCTAACCTAACCTAACCTAACCTAACCTAACCTAACCTAACCTAACCTAACCTAACCTAACCTAACCTAACCTAACCTAACCTAACCTAACCTAACCTAACCTAACCTAACCTAACCTAACCTAACCTAACCTAACCTAACCTAACCTAACCTAACCTAACCTAACCTAACCTAACCTAACCTAACCTAACCTAACCTAACCTAACCTAACCTAACCTAACCTAACCTAACCTAACCTAACCTAACCTAACCTAACCTAACCTAACCTAACCTAACCTAACCTAACCTAACCTAACCTAACCTAACCTAACCTAACCTAACCTAACCTAACCTAACCTAACCTAACCTAACCTAACCTAACCTAACCTAACCTAACCTAACCTAACCTAACCTAACCTAACCTAACCTAACCTAACCTAACCTAACCTAACCTAACCTAACCTAACCTAACCTAACCTAACCTAACCTAACCTAACCTAACCTAACCTAACCTAACCTAACCTAACCTAACCTAACCTAACCTAACCTAACCTAACCTAACCTAACCTAACCTAACCTAACCTAACCTAACCTAACCTAACCTAACCTAACCTAACCTAACCTAACCTAACCTAACCTAACCTAACCTAACCTAACCTAACCTAACCTAACCTAACCTAACCTAACCTAACCTAACCTAACCTAACCTAACCTAACCTAACCTAACCTAACCTAACCTAACCTAACCTAACCTAACCTAACCTAACCTAACCTAACCTAACCTAACCTAACCTAACCTAACCTAACCTAACCTAACCTAACCTAACCTAACCTAACCTAACCTAACCTAACCTAACCTAACCTAACCTAACCTAACCTAACCTAACCTAACCTAACCTAACCTAACCTAACCTAACCTAACCTAACCTAACCTAACCTAACCTAACCTAACCTAACCTAACCTAACCTAACCTAACCTAACCTAACCTAACCTAACCTAACCTAACCTAACCTAACCTAACCTAACCTAACCTAACCTAACCTAACCTAACCTAACCTAACCTAACCTAACCTAACCTAACCTAACCTAACCTAACCTAACCTAACCTAACCTAACCTAACCTAACCTAACCTAACCTAACCTAACCTAACCTAACCTAACCTAACCTAACCTAACCTAACCTAACCTAACCTAACCTAACCTAACCTAACCTAACCTAACCTAACCTAACCTAACCTAACCTAACCTAACCTAACCTAACCTAACCTAACCTAACCTAACCTAACCTAACCTAACCTAACCTAACCTAACCTAACCTAACCTAACCTAACCTAACCTAACCTAACCTAACCTAACCTAACCTAACCTAACCTAACCTAACCTAACCTAACCTAACCTAACCTAACCTAACCTAACCTAACCTAACCTAACCTAACCTAACCTAACCTAACCTAACCTAACCTAACCTAACCTAACCTAACCTAACCTAACCTAACCTAACCTAACCTAACCTAACCTAACCTAACCTAACCTAACCTAACCTAACCTAACCTAACCTAACCTAACCTAACCTAACCTAACCTAACCTAACCTAACCTAACCTAACCTAACCTAACCTAACCTAACCTAACCTAACCTAACCTAACCTAACCTAACCTAACCTAACCTAACCTAACCTAACCTAACCTAACCTAACCTAACCTAACCTAACCTAACCTAACCTAACCTAACCTAACCTAACCTAACCTAACCTAACCTAACCTAACCTAACCTAACCTAACCTAACCTAACCTAACCTAACCTAACCTAACCTAACCTAACCTAACCTAACCTAACCTAACCTAACCTAACCTAACCTAACCTAACCTAACCTAACCTAACCTAACCTAACCTAACCTAACCTAACCTAACCTAACCTAACCTAACCTAACCTAACCTAACCTAACCTAACCTAACCTAACCTAACCTAACCTAACCTAACCTAACCTAACCTAACCTAACCTAACCTAACCTAACCTAACCTAACCTAACCTAACCTAACCTAACCTAACCTAACCTAACCTAACCTAACCTAACCTAACCTAACCTAACCTAACCTAACCTAACCTAACCTAACCTAACCTAACCTAACCTAACCTAACCTAACCTAACCTAACCTAACCTAACCTAACCTAACCTAACCTAACCTAACCTAACCTAACCTAACCTAACCTAACCTAACCTAACCTAACCTAACCTAACCTAACCTAACCTAACCTAACCTAACCTAACCTAACCTAACCTAACCTAACCTAACCTAACCTAACCTAACCTAACCTAACCTAACCTAACCTAACCTAACCTAACCACTGATGGAAAAGCATGGCGTGGCCCTGGAGAAGACCACGTACGCGAGTGTAGCGGCGGCAGGACCGAAACCTGTGGTCCCGACCCAGGCCCCGCTGCACTCGGTCGTGGTCAGCTCCAGGGACACACAAGAGACTGGTGAGGAGGTCCTGACCCACGTCCGTAAGGCAGTGAATGCCAAAGACGGGTGGGTCAGGATCGAAAGAGTGAGAAAGGCCAAAGACCAGAAGGTCATTGTGGCATGCTCCTCCAAAGAGGATAGAGAAAGGGTAAAGGAACGCCTCAAGGGCGCAGGTGATCGGCTCCTCGTCGAGGACATTAGGAACAAGGACCCCCTTCTGGTCCTCAGGGACGTGATGTCGTACAACAGCGACGAAGACGTTGTTAACGCCCTGAGGAACCAGAATCGGGACCTACTCCAAGGCCTCGACGAGGAAGACGTCCGGCTGGAGGTCCGCTTTCGGCGGAAAGCCAGGAACCCCCACGCCGGCCACGTGGTCATGAGGGTGTCCCCCGCAGTCTGGAACAGAGTGACCGGGGCAGGCGCTGTGCACATAGACCTGCAGAAGGTCCGAGCGGCGGACTATTCGCCGCTCGTCCAATGCTCGCGCTGCCTCGGTTACGGGCACGGGCGGCGTTTCTGTACGCAGAAAGCCGTCGCGTGTAGCCACTGCGGGGGGGGCCCACATGAAGTCCGAGTGCGCGGACTGGCTGGCCAACGTTGTCCCGCGATGCTGTAATTGCAGCAGCGCCAAACTGGACAAGACGGACCACAACGCGTTCAGTCAGGAGTGTCCAGTTCGGCGCAAGTGGGACTCGTTGGCTCGGGCCAGTATCGCGTACTCCTAGGGACACCACGTGGAGTCAGGCCGATCACCAACAGGCTGGTGAGCTTGGCGCCATTGAGGCGCACAGACTGCAGGCACTCGGCAGCACCGCCGGGACGGCGGACCGAGGGTGCGGCACCGCTCAATCGAGCCACAGCGGCACAAAAACGGCAAAAAACTGTGGCCGGTTTCTTGGGAAACCGGCCAAGCTTAAAGCAAAAATATCTGGACCGCTGTGGTGCGATAGTAAAAAGTTGCGGGCCGTGCCCCGACACGCCGTGCAAACCGACGGTGCTGGCGAGTGCTGGCAAGACAGGACAGACAAGAGGTTTGCACAACAATCAGAGGTCTCCGCCACCGCTGAATGCGCTCGCCACCTCGGTGGGTTTATCGGGCGACGGCTGTCCAGAGAAGTAAAAAGGCTGGGCCATTATGACAAATGGCCCAACCCCTTTTGTGAGTGGAAAACTGATATGGGCAGCCGTCGTCCCGGGCCCTCCCGGGAGGACGAATGCAGGTGGTAGACAAATAAAAACGGAGACATTAAACACCTCAGTCTGAAAGATTCAGTAAAAGAAGGGAAAGGATAAAAGAAGAGGACACATAATCTTAAAGATAAAAAACTACACAACACACACACACAAACACAAAAAATAAACGTGGCAATAAACTGAAGCAGATGAATAAAGTCTCAGCTTATGGCCGAGGGAGCTCGCGACGCCTACAGGGCGTCAAAAAAAAAAAAAAAAAAAAAAAAAAAAACCTAACCTAACCTAACCTAACCTAACCTAACCTAACCTAACCTAACCTAACCTAACCTAACCTAACCTAACCTAACCTAACCTAACCTAACCTAACCTAACCTAACCTAACCTAACCTAACCTAACCTAACCTAACCTAACCTAACCTAACCTAACCTAACCTAACCTAACCTAACCTAACCTAACCTAACCTAACCTAACCTAACCTAACCTAACCTAACCTAACCTAACCTAACCTAACCTAACCTAACCTAACCTAACCTAACCTAACCTAACCTAACCTAACCTAACCTAACCTAACCTAACCTAACCTAACCTAACCTAACCTAACCTAACCTAACCTAACCTAACCTAACCTAACCTAACCTAACCTAACCTAACCTAACCTAACCTAACCTAACCTAACCTAACCTAACCTAACCTAACCTAACCTAACCTAACCTAACCTAACCTAACCTAACCTAACCTAACCTAACCTAACCTAACCTAACCTAACCTAACCTAACCTAACCTAACCTAACCTAACCTAACCTAACCTAACCTAACCTAACCTAACCAGACACAACTGAAATTTCAAAATTCTTTTCAGAGTGTTTTTGGCCGCTTGTAGCGTTGAGAATAGGTCCTATATATCATCCCTGAAGATACCGCGACGCTCCGCCCCCGCACCTGAAAAATAAAGAGTGTTTTCAAAATTATAAAGGCCGATTTTTAGCAAATTTTTTCTAAAAAATTCATTTTAAATTATTTTGGTTTTAAAGTTTCGCGTTTTTCGCTCCCATTATATCCGGGACACCCTACCGCAACCCCCTACAAGGTTTGCGCGCTCAAAAACCCCAAAAAACGCGAAAAATCGCCACTTTTCCAAATTTTTTGTCATAGAACCGAGGTTACTTGGCGAGTAACTTCCTCCATACATTTAGACACAACTGAAATTTCAAAATTCTTTTCAGAGTGTTTTTGGCCGCTTGTAGCGTTGAGAATAGGTCCTATATATCATCCCTGAAGATACCGCGACGCTCCGCCCCCGCACCTGAAAAATAAAGAGTGTTTTCAAAATTATAAAGGCCGATTTTTAGCAAATTTTTTCTAAAAAATTCATTTTAAATTATTTTGGTTTTAAAGTTTCGCGTTTTTCGCTCCCATTATATCCGGGACACCCTACCGCAACCCCCTACAAGGTTTGCGCGCTCAAAAACCCCAAAAAACGCGAAAAATCGCCACTTTTCCAAATTTTTTGTCATAGAACCGAGGTTACTTGGCGAGTAACTTCCTCCATACATTTAGACACAACTGAAATTTCAAAATTCTTTTCAGAGTGTTTTTGGCCGCTTGTAGCGTTGAGAATAGGTCCTATATATCATCCCTGAAGATACCGCGACGCTCCGCCCCCGCACCTGAAAAATAAAGAGTGTTTTCAAAATTATAAAGGCCGATTTTTAGCAAATTTTTTCTAAAAAATTCATTTTAAATTATTTTGGTTTTAAAGTTTCGCGTTTTTCGCTCCCATTATATCCGGGACACCCTACCGCAACCCCCTACAAGGTTTGCGCGCTCAAAAACCCCAAAAAACGCGAAAAATCGCCACTTTTCCAAATTTTTTGTCATAGAACCGAGGTTACTTGGCGAGTAACTTCCTCCATACATTTAGACACAACTGAAATTTCAAAATTCTTTTCAGAGTGTTTTTGGCCGCTTGTAGCGTTGAGAATAGGTCCTATATATCATCCCTGAAGATACCGCGACGCTCCGCCCCCGCACCTGAAAAATAAAGAGTGTTTTCAAAATTATAAAGGCCGATTTTTAGCAAATTTTTTCTAAAAAATTCATTTTAAATTATTTTGGTTTTAAAGTTTCGCGTTTTTCGCTCCCATTATATCCGGGACACCCTACCGCAACCCCCTACAAGGTTTGCGCGCTCAAAAACCCCAAAAAACGCGAAAAATCGCCACTTTTCCAAATTTTTTGTCATAGAACCGAGGTTACTTGGCGAGTAACTTCCTCCATACATTTAGACACAACTGAAATTTCAAAATTCTTTTCAGAGTGTTTTTGGCCGCTTGTAGCGTTGAGAATAGGTCCTATATATCATCCCTGAAGATACCGCGACGCTCCGCCCCCGCACCTGAAAAATAAAGAGTGTTTTCAAAATTATAAAGGCCGATTTTTAGCAAATTTTTTCTAAAAAATTCATTTTAAATTATTTTGGTTTTAAAGTTTCGCGTTTTTCGCTCCCATTATATCCGGGACACCCTACCGCAACCCCCTACAAGGTTTGCGCGCTCAAAAACCCCAAAAAACGCGAAAAATCGCCACTTTTCCAAATTTTTTGTCATAGAACCGAGGTTACTTGGCGAGTAACTTCCTCCATACATTTAGACACAACTGAAATTTCAAAATTCTTTTCAGAGTGTTTTTGGCCGCTTGTAGCGTTGAGAATAGGTCCTATATATCATCCCTGAAGATACCGCGACGCTCCGCCCCCGCACCTGAAAAATAAAGAGTGTTTTCAAAATTATAAAGGCCGATTTTTAGCAAATTTTTTCTAAAAAATTCATTTTAAATTATTTTGGTTTTAAAGTTTCGCGTTTTTCGCTCCCATTATATCCGGGACACCCTACCGCAACCCCCTACAAGGTTTGCGCGCTCAAAAACCCCAAAAAACGCGAAAAATCGCCCCCCCCACCCTCCCTGTCTCGATCCGGTAGGTAACCTCGGCTTGCCCCCGTGACACCGAAAACTGCCAAATCAGCCGATTTTGTTGCGGTTTTCGGCGGGATAGGCTGCCTAGCGGTCGACCAGACTCATCGGGAGGAACCCGGACTATTTAGGACCTAATTTTAAATTTTAAATTGACAAAAACGGTTTTTTGACCGTTTTTTAATAGTTTTTAAGACTTCAGCGTCCCTATTGACGTCTGTGTTGCCCCTGTTGGCTTAGTATTAAGTGACTCGTTAGTCGTCCTATTGGGCACTAATCTAGGATAGTTTTTAGTTAGTTTTAAGTTAAATTGGAACTCTTAGACGGTCTTCTTATACAATAATAAGTAATTTATTAGCATTTTATTATTTTAACTTTTAATTGACAAGGACCCTTTTGGGCCTTGACGCGGATTATTTATTTTAATTTATTTTATTAGACAAGTGTTTTTAAATCAATTGACTCATTTTATATTTGACTATTATTATTGTTTTACTCTATTTTAACCGTCTTAGTTATTATACATCTGCACTTCTTTTTATCATTTTAATTCATTGTTAATTTATTTGTGTTGTAATAATTTTGTGTTAATTTATTCTGTGCTGTGTTAATTTATTCTGTGCTGTTTTGAAATAATAAAATGAGGAGCATTCGTACTCCAATGGGTCCCGTCCGCAGGACGATTATATATACACCCTCGCCAGAAGAGGTCGCACCTCTAAGAGAAGTTGTGCGACACAGCGGGGAGAGAAAGGAGGCCGGTACCACCTTCGTCAAGTCCCCGTCTCCATCCCCGGTCCCCGTGGCCGCCTCAACAACTACTCGGAGGCCAAAACCGAAGGCGGCACCTATTCGTAGTGCGCTGACGGAAGTCTCCGAGAGCCCACCCGATAAGCCGGCGCCCGCTGGTAGAGTCGCCGAAGCACGAGCGTGCCTGAATAAGGCCAAGCTACACCTGGGTAACTCCCGAAACCTCAAAACTGACATCAAGGAGGGAGTTATCCAGGCCATCGACCGGCTCTACCAGCTGGTGAAAGAGGCTGAAGGTGAAAAGGGAAAGGGAACGGGGAGGGAGACGGAGAGGAGAGCGACAGGAAAGAAAGTGGAGGTGGAAAAGGTACCGGAAAAGGTGCTAGAAACGGGAGACCTGGAAAGGCGAATGGAGGAGCATGCCACACTAATAAAGGAAAACACAAGGAAAATGGAAGAATTAAGGGAGGCTTTAGGAAAACATGGCGTGGCCCTGGAGAAGACCACGTACGCGAGTGTAGCGGCGGCAGGACCGAAACCTGTGGTCCCGACCCAGGCCCCGCTACACTCGGTCGTGGTCAGCTCCAGGGACACGCAGGAAACTGGAGAGGAGGTCCTGACCCACGTCCGTAAGGCAGTAAATGCCAAAGACGGGTGGGTCAGGATCGAAAGGGTAAGGAAGGCGAAAGACCAAAAGGTCATTGTGGCATGCTCCTCCAAGGAGGATAGAGAAAAGGTGAAGGAGCGCCTCAGGGGCGCAGGTGATCGGCTCCTCGTCGAGGAGATCAAGAACAAGGACCCCCTTCTGGTCCTCAGGGACGTGATGTCGTATAATAGCGACGAAGACGTCGTAAACGCCCTGAGGAACCAGAATCGGGAACTGTTCGACGGCCTCGACGAGGAAGACGTCCGGCTGGAGGTCCGCTTTCGGCGGAAAGCCAGGAACCCCCACGCCGGCCACGTGGTCATGAGGGTGTCCCCCGCAGTCTGGAACAGAGTAACCGGGGCAGGCGCGGTGCACATAGACCTGCAGAAGGTCCGAGCGGCGGACTATTCGCCGCTCGTCCAATGCTCGCGCTGCCTCGGTTACGGGCACGGGCGGCGTTTCTGTACGCAGAAAGCCGTCGCGTGTAGCCACTGCGGGGGGGCCCACATGAAGTCCGAGTGCGCGGACTGGCTGGCCAACGTTGTCCCGCGATGCTGCAATTGCAGCAGCGCCAAACTGGACAAGACGGATCACAACGCGTTCAGTCAGGAGTGTCCAGTTCGGCGCAAGTGGGACTCGTTGGCTCGGGCCAGTATCGCGTACTCCTAGGGACACCACGTGGAGTCAGGCCGATCACCAACAGGCTGGTGAGCTTGGCGCCCTTGAGGCGCACAGATTGCAGGCACTCGGCAGCACCGCCGGGACGGCGGACCGAGGGTGCGGCACCGCTCAATCGAGCCACAGCGGCACAAAAACGGCAAAAAACTGTGGCCGGTTTCTTGGGAAACCGGCCAAGCTTAAAGCAAAAATATCTGGACCGCTGTGGTGCGATAGTAAAAAGCTGCGGGCCGTGCCCCGACACGCCGTGCAAACCGACGGTGCTGGCGAGTGCCGGCAAGACAGGACAGACAAGAGGTTTGCACAACAATCAGAGGTCTCCGCCACCGCTGAATGCGCTCGCCACCTCGGTGGGTTTATCGGGCGACGGCTGTCCAGAGAAGTAAAAAGGCTGGGCCATTATGACAAATGGCCCAACCCCTTTTGTGACTAAAACTACTACGGGCAGCCGTCGTCCCGGGCCCTCCTGGGAGGACAAATGCAAATAGCAGCCAAAAACAGAGACTCTAAAATACCTCTGTCTGGAAAAAATTTGATACAGAGGAAAGGGATAGAAGACGAGGACACAAAAACTCAAAAGACAAATACAACACAACACACACATACACACAATTAATACATTCATGGCAATAATATTTTAAAGCGGATGGATAAAGACTCAGCTTATGGCCGAGGGAGCTCGCGACGCCTACAGGGCGTCAATTAATAAAAAAACCTAACCTAACCTAACCTAACCTAACCTAACCTAA